>BLKR01000030.1:0-2500 GCA_011170035.1 Teleogryllus occipitalis
CATTGGAGTTGGGCTGCACGATTTGAAACAATTCATAGGCAAAAAAGTCATATATGCTCTCATTAAAAGTAACTGCAGGGTCATTTTTTTTATCTATATAAAGAGAATATCCTTGAGATTTTTCTCATTAGTGATATTTCATATTGTTACAGTGTCTTGTTTTCAGTGACATTCAAACCTTAATTATCAAATTTAATGTAAGTTTTGGATTGGTTCAAGAATTTACTTTTATTTATTTGTTTACTTAAAAAAAAATATGTGCATGCTTTTGCTAGGAGTTTGTATTGTTGATGTGCTGTCAGTTATTACTAATTGTTTGGCTTTAAGAAATAGTACAATTGCTTGCATGCTTAAATATTGAATGTTACTTAGAATAGTTATACAAAGAATCAGTATCATTTTGTTTCTTTCAGATATTCAGATGAATTTAGTGTTCGTGAAGATCTCATGGGTTTGGCAATTGGTGCACATGGAGCAAATATACAACAGGCTCGAAAAGTTGAAGGCATTACAAATATTGAACTGGAAGAAAACTCGTGCACATTTAAAATTTATGGAGAGGTAATATGTTGATAAGAACATAATTTCAAACAGTTCATGACAGTTGAATGTGGCTTTGAATTTTTGGACCATGATTTGTGTACTAGAAGACAAAGGAGACATTCAAATGTTAAAATAGAAAAAAATGAATTTGTGGAATTAAGTTTTATACTTAATATATTTTAATTGATCCTGGAAAATTATACCATTGTTTTACATTGTTCAATGTATTAATATTGTATATTTATTTATAGACTGCTGATTCTGTAAAGAAAGCTCGAAGCATGTTAGAATATAGTGAAGATACGATTCAGGTCCCCCGCATATTGGTTGGAAAAGTCATTGGAAAAAATGGTCGAATAATACAGGAAATTGTAGACAAAAGTGGAGTGGTAAGTGCTTTAATAAGTTTTCATCATTTCAAAAAATGGTCATGGAAAAATATTTGTTCGTAAAGAATAACTGGCAGAGGTAGCTCAGAGAATCAACTGATGACACTGCAGTGCTCCTGAGAGATCCTAGGGTTCAAGTCCTGGCTTTGGCAGGAATTTCGACACTAACTTGTCATCTAGGTTGAATTCAGCTGCCATCTGGAGAAGAATTCTATTGGCCATCTGTTCTGGTTAGTTTTTTTCTTGCCTCCTTTCTTTTTCCTGTCTGAACACACAGCGCAGTCCTTAGGCTTCTTTCCTGGAAATTTGCTTTTACATGTAAGTTTACATGGAAGTGTCCATCATTTCGGACTTCGCTTTTCCCCCAAACAATCTGATAACACTTCTGTGAAGAGATTAATGTGAAGGAACATTGGTAGTGTTAGTGTTACAATGATCTTTGTACTACAGATATGTGTCGATATCTGCCGGAAGAGATGGCGTGTTGGGACATAAGAAGCATTGTGAAGGCGCGGAACAAACAGAAAAGCCATGTCGAGTGAAACTTGACATTGGAGTGGAAAACAAAAATCTTGCTGTTGAGTCTCACAACAGAGGGGCATAAAGGATTAACAGCAGGCGCTCCAGCCTAAATGGCTGGCAGAAAAATAAATTTTGTAAAGCAATGCGACTTTTGGCAATGGTCATTTGTTTTAAAACCTGCCAGAAAAGTAGTCTACAGGACTGAATGGGTCGTTTTTTAAAAAAATTATTTAGTCTTAACACATTATTGATTGAAGATCATTTTCTTTACATTATTATATCAAATGAATGAGCAATATTATTATATCAATTGAATTTCTTGGTCATGAACTCTCACTGTAAGGTGAACTTGACATACACAGTAATGTGGACTTTTCTTGCATTGTAGCTATGTAAATATAGTATCACACAAACTTTTCCAGTTGGGAGAATGAGAAGAATAGTACAAAGTAAAAGGGCTCAAGCAAGTTAGCCAATGTCTGAACCTGTGAAATAAATGTGAATCATTTCTATGGGTTAATCGTGAACCATGCCCCCTTATTTGGATTGGCATTAAAAGGTGTCCAAAACGTCGCAAGCATGACTGATAAGTTTGTAATATTAACTCTTGTGAATTGATATGAAATGAATCCTTACTGATCACTTGTTATATTTTACCAAGCATAAATCATTATAACTACTGATGATTTTTACTTTCTTGTATACATTCGTGTATATGAATAACACATGTAGATACATACATACTTATACATCTGTACAGAGAAAGGGAAGAAGAGCGGAGAAGGGAGTGGGTTACTTTAGGGGACTAAACGGGGGAAATGTAAAATGAAAAGCTTATGGCGCGCTGTGAGCTGCCCAGGGGGGAGAGAGATGGTGCTGGTTTGAGGGAGGAAGCAGGGGTTGTCTGAATTGAACTTAATCACATTGCACATACTATTTATTATTAATATTTTCACAATAATTACATTTGTGAGGATTACTCCTTATCTGCTGAGGGCAGGATTAATAAGTGCTATTGACGTGGCTTTTGGTTACGGTCCATGAAA
>BLKR01000030.1:5000-35000 GCA_011170035.1 Teleogryllus occipitalis
TTTTCTCTTTTTCTTTCTCTTTTTCTTTCTCTTTTTCTTTCTCTTTTTCTTTCTCTTTTTCTTTCTCTTTTTCTTTCTCTTTTTCTTTCTCTTTTTCTTTCTCTTTTTCTTTCTCTTTTTCTTTCTCTTTTCTTTCTCTTTTTCTTTCTCTTTTCTTTCTCTTTTTCTTTCTCTTTTTCTTTCTCTTTTTCTTTCTCTTTTTCTTTCTCTTTTTCTTTCTCTTTTTCTTTTTCTTTCTCTTTTTCTTTTTCTTTCTCTCTTTCTTTCTTTCTCTCTTTTTCTTTCTCTCTTTCTTTCTTTCTCTCTTTCTTTCTTTCTCTCTTTTTCTTTCTTTCTCTTTCTTTCGCTCTCTTTTTCTTTCTTTCTTTCTTTCTCTCTCTTTTTCTTTCTTTCTTTCTCTCTTTTTCTTTCTTTCTTTCTTTCTTCCCCCCTTCTTCTTCTTCTTCTTCGAAATGTTCGCCTGTCTGTAGTATGTGAACAACATTAACACTTAAACTATGCTTAGAATTTTTCCAAACTGAATACTCCACAATTGGTCAGGCCTCACACGATGCTCTGATTTTGAATAACATTTTTTAATTTTTGCCAGTATATTACATGAAGCTCCTGGGACATTTGAAAATATTTTGAAAAAGTGGTTCAAATTGTTTCATTAAATTTCTTGGCAGAGTAGAGTAAAATTCGCTTACAAAGGTGGCATAGGACTAATTTTCAGCATTGACTCTTAATTTTTTAAAAAGTTTGTCAGTGTCTTCCTAAAATTACAAAATTGAAGATTGAGATTTTTCCTTCAATTTTCTTGAAAATTTGGTGTAGTTCTCATGGAATTGAGTAAAATATGTGCAATGTTAAAAAATATCAAAACAAGAATTTCTCAAAAAGGGCTCCAAATTTTTTCTTCAAACATTGGGAAGGGAGAGAGCTACATGTTCTGCATAAGATTATATAAACAGCATTTTTTCTATTTTTCCAAAATTACTCAATTTTAATTTGATATTTCTCATTTCGTCAATATTTCCAATAACAGTGATTTTTGTACATTATTGAATTTGCTAAAACAAAAAAATTCCGAAATTTTATGTAAAAATGAGTTCAAAATTCGGCATTTTCAGAAATGTTCAAATGTCATTTTCTCAAAAAGGTTCGTAATTTTTTTCTTCAAACTTTTTGTATTGATAGTGCTATGTGCACTGCAGAAGATGATTTGAAAGCCACTTAACTGTATTCTTTTGTTTTTTCAAGAATTAAGCAAACGTATTTTTGTTTTTAAATATCTCTCACACTGTTAATTTGCACATTTCCAGCGATTTGTATACGTTATTGTTTTTGTGAGTGGAAGTACTTCAAATGACTTCCATCAGATTTTCTTGAAGTCTCATAAGTTTTCTCTGGGGGAAAAAAAAGAAAAAGAAAGAAAGAAAAAAAAAAAGAAAAGAAAAGAAAAAAAGAAGAAAAAAAAGAAAGAAAGAAAGAAAAAAAGCTTCAAATTTCGCTTTTGCAGTGCTGCTTAAATGACACTTAAAAACTGCGCCAATTTCTTCAGCGAAAATTTTCTAATTTTACTAGTGTTACTCTTCTGTAACATTCTTGAAGTAATATTTTGATTTTACAATTAGGAAACTGAAAAATTGAGGGGGGGGGGAATGTACTTTGGGTGGTAATAGATGGCTGCTGGCAACAGGGTATGGTAAGACTGAGAAGCTTGCCCAGACCACAGAAATGAGAAAACTATTATGAGAAAATGTGTGGCATTCCATAGCACCACGTGTGAAGAAAGAATTTTCCCACAAACACTATAAACAGAAACAGTGTTACCGAGGCTTAGGTTTTCCCCATGTGGCAATTTAAAAAATGTAAATTCAATATCATAGAAAATGTACATTCTCAATTAAACCATGTACAACGTCTGGTTTTGTATTAAATCCAGGTCATGTGGTGCACTTACAATTTTCAGTAATTGCAGTGTTATATTTTGTTGTTGTTGTAAATTGCATTAATGTAATTGGAAAGTATGTAGCAGCACTTTGGCAGAGCGTCAAATCATTTTATATGTATTCGTGTTTAATCTTTTGAAAAATGTTATCGTATATTTGTGTAGATTGGTTGCAGCCAATGTTAGAATTTTAAACTGTTCTCAATTTTATTTGTCTGATTTCCAACACCATTCTTGGATCTCTCTTATGTTGTCTGTTGTAACATAATCCAAGCCTATATTATATGACATATTGGTTCTATGTTGAGTAAGGGAGTTATGTCTGTAGGAGGTGTTCTTTTGTTCGTAAACTCGGGTTTTTAGTTGCTTTTGTTCATTGTTTTTTGTCCTGTGAGTACTAATGAACAATCTTTACATTGTATTTCATCCACAATGTTAACACTATCCATTTTGTTAATCTTATATTTTTTATTTGTTACCAAATTTCTTTTATTTATCATTTTATTTATCATCTGTTTGTTTTCTGTGTGTTTCTCTCTGTTGTGGGTTAAATCTGATATGTATGGTTGACATTCTAATTGTATATCAGGATATGTTTTTATCATTATTTGAATTGTCTTAGTGATATTTTAAGTGTCATTGTATATTTGCGTCTTAAATTTGCAAGGATAATAGTACTCAACACTGTAAAACTGATTTGTTCTCAACAGTTGAACTGTTTAGATTTTGGGGGAGAAAGTTTAGACTCCAATAATAGTACTGCACCATCTATCAAAACAGAGGGAATAGCTACTTTTGGGGATATTGAATGTTTTGAGTCAAAATTGAGTGTGGTACCCATATTTGTGGGTTTCTGAAGCCAATTATTTGTTAGAATGTCATTCAGTTTATGTACAAGTGTATCCAGGAAGTTCATTTGAAAATGAGGTGATCCGAGTGTACTTGCATCTAAAAAAAACATAAGGTGGTGACAATTATACATTTCATAATGGGCAGTGTATTAGGTCTTTGAAACTGTTCAGTGACATGGTTAATTAATTTTTGTGGAGCTGTTTATTTTCTAGGAAAAATGTCAACTAAGATTTGCAAAGTACTTCAGTTGAGTCATACTCATATTCAGGTATTAGTAATGATTATCTAGTTTCCAATTTTGTTTTATCAAGTTTAAAATACAAAAGGCAATTCAGTGCATTTTATGTTAATTATTAAAATCATGCTGGTTCACCAATTATTCACGTTGAGATATTAGTATTAGTACTTCCAGTTTGCTTTAAGATATTGCATTAAATTTTATTTTTTATTATTTTTCCGTCAAAAACAGTTAAAAACTGTTTGTAACATGCTATGGAGAGAAGTGATTTCTGTGCACATTTTTAAAATTCTGTGATCCTTACCCAAAGCCATATACCATTTGAATTTTGAATATAGGAAGAAAATTAGCATTTTTTGCAAGGATTGTTAACAAAATATTTGCTCCGATATAATAAAATCTATTTTCAAGGGTAAATCAGTAATACATTTAGCCTCTTATCCCTCATCATGTCCTTTGTTGAGGAATAAAACTTCCGGCCGTGACAATATGGAGAACGGTAATTTTTCTAATTTCCCACTGAATTCTAGAAGACGTGCACAGATAATCAAGTTACATTTTTATGTCCACAAGCAAAACAAGAAGCCACTTCAGCATTTGCTCAAAGGATCAGGGAAACTGGACGAGAAACCTGATTGAGATAGAGGTCCTTGACCCAGAAGCTGTGATGTAATACTTGTTACAGGTTGTTTAGAATTATACAGTCCAAATGGTAAAAAAATACATTAAATATCCCTGTTAAAATTAATGTTACTTTCCTTGAGATGCTCTGTATAGTCTCTAATTGTAAAGAAACAGTTATGCAGCAGAAAAGATTTCACTTGGGATTTAAACTTTTCTGTTGAATGTAATCGTTTAATGTCATCTGGCAAAGTGTTGTAAAATAACGTGCATGTATTGTATGTTAATTTTTTTGTAATGAATTGTTGATACTGTCACCTGATGAATATGATTACTACGTTGAGTGTTACAGTTATAGACATCAGGGTTTTCTGAAAATATATTCCCGCTTTTAAGCAAGTCGTTTTTGACAAAAACCATTGATTCGTAAATCAACAGACAAGGTAATGGTAAAATTCCTAGATTAATAAAGAGAGGCTTACAAGAATCACATGGGTGAGATTTGGTTACTTGTTGCACCATTCTTTTTTGTAATCAAAAAGTGAGGGAGATATAAGAAGTGGCGTTGTGTGTTATGGTTATAAGGTTGTGCTTTAAACTGTTATGAGAGATTAACCATTATTTGCTGCATGCAATTCTCAAGAGTGTACCTTCCAGGTTGAAATAAGTTTACTGTGTGCTTTAAGTGCTATAGTGATCGAGCTGTGTACAAATTTTTTCTTATTTTGTGTTTATTTTACGTATCCTTTATCTCGTGTGTACTGTGGGGAAATGACACGGAACTTATCTCATTGCCTAGAAACGTGGTAGATGATCAGTGATTAATGCTCTCTGATCTTACATGAATGTAACTATATGGCTGTGATTGCTTGCAACATTTATACTGGTTCTTTCAAGATTACTTTGGTGTATTTTACCTCAAACTAGTGATGTGCTTGTGTACAAAGCCAAGCGATGTTGCCGGCTCACAAGAATTACTCTGAAATTACTCTTAGGCGAATTCTTAACGTTCAGCGTTTTGTGGGACCGAATTCACGCCAGTCCCACTCGCACCTTAAGGCCCATTTCCAATGTGGCTACATAATCGATTCTCATAGTTCCCTAGTATTAATATCTGAACAAATATGGACCGAAGCGGCAATCTTCAGAGCGATAGCGAATTGTTCTCCAGTGATGCATTCGTTAGGTCTCCAAATCCATCTTCCAATACTACTTGCGGCTACTGCAAAAGGGAACTTCCTGTTGGTGCTTAAGTCAGGAAATGTGTAGTCTGTAAAACATCACCCGAGCTGTTATGCTCACCCCAAGACCTTATCTAACAGAGGATTATCTTCTTGCTGCGCTAGGGTTACCATGTACAAATTGGAGATGGCGCACGAGTGCCACATGTCCAATTAAAAAAAAAAGTCTTGATTGAATTTTTTCAAGGCCAAATTTGAACAGCTGACATTGAGGATTGCAGAGCAGGACACGAAAATTGAAAATCTCTCTGAGAGAGTTAAATTCCTAGAAAGTGCTATTAATTACTCAATTGTCCCCCTCTCGCTGGAAGAAGACTTGCTTGAGGATATAGAACGTCGTAAACGAGTCTCTAAAGCAATCTTCAATTATGCTGTCGAGCCTGGAGTGACTAATGATCTCGAATGTCTACGTCAAGCTTGAATCTATTTCCCTCCTTCCTAAGGCGGTGTCAGCAGTGAGAATTGGGAAGGGCTGAAATGGTCGCCCCCCCCTCCTTTGAAAGTGACCATTTCCAGTGATGTCGACGAAAAACTTATTCTCCGTAATAAAAGCAAGCTACCTCTTGGTATTTCTGCTAGAAATGATATTACACCAAAACAACTTAATTACTTAAATACACTGAGAGCTGAATTAGAAAATCGTATTGAGAATGGTGAGAAGAGTCTGAGAATAGTTTACAGAAATGCCGTCCCAGAGATCATACAGAATCCAAAAACTAAGTCAGGGATATTCCAGAGTACCTTCCATTAACAAAATTCATGTCTATTACCAGAATGTCAGAGGCATGTGGACGAAAGTTGCAGACTTGCAGAGATCTATCTGTTCAACACTCCTTGATTTTGACATTATTATCTTGAGTGAGACATGACTCAACGACAGTTTCTCTGATGATGAACTTCACATGAATAATTATACTATTTTTCGTCGAGATAATGGCGCTCACTCCAGTATATATGAATGAAGAGGTGGTGTTCTCATTGCAGTAAGAGATTCCTTGACTTCATTTCTGGTCACTACTGGTGCCCTAAACGTCAAACATCTTTTTGTTAAAATTTTACTTAATGGGATCTGTCTGATCGTTGGGATTGTATATTTTCCTCCATGCTCCAATCCCATCATTAAATGACCCATATACTGACAATCTTCTAAATGTTGCTGAAGTGTTGAACCCATCTGCTTCTATGCTCTTGACCGGTGATCTCAGCCATCTGGGATTTGACTGAGCACTTTTCAGCTTAATGACTCTCCAATACTTTCCCTTTTCTTTCTTCTTCTGTCAATGAGACTGTTATTACCTTTACCTTTGAACATGCTGGCTCGACTGAACCTGCATCAACATAATGCTATTGTTAATCATAAAAACTCATTGCTTGACCTCATCGTCTCTAACTTTGACACTCTTAATGTATAACGGTCTAATGATCTTATAAAATGTGATCCTTACCACCCTGCGCCCACTTTTTCAACGCCTTTATTACATCCAGTCGACTGTGATTTGAATCCTACTTACGTTTATGATTTTAAAAATGCTGATTATAAAACTATTTGTTCTGAACTTAATGAGATTGATTGGAGTCATCTTAGCAACATGGATATTAATATGAATGTAGACATCGTATAATATAATAATATTCTCTAATCGACTGCTATGTTCCAGTGAGGCTGATTTTTGGTAGATCTTACCCACCCTGTACTAAATAGAACTGATCCATCTTGTCCAGGAAAAGAAAAGGTTACATAGAAACGATAAATCATCGAAATCAACTGACTCGTATGGTTTCTTTTCTGCCATCAGAGCTAAAGTAAAGTACGCTCAAAAGCTTAATTATATATCTTCGTTTGAAGAATTTATACCTTCTAATATCAATGTTTTCTGGAATCATTTATGTTACACCACCATATCCCACGTAATACACACTATTAGGATATTCATTGTACAGAATTGAGTGATACTGTATCCATTTTTGCACAATACTTAAGTAATCTATTTTCCAATAACACGTCATCCCTTCCGGCATTTTCTCCAGTTTCGGTTGTTGAGGACCCTTTCATCGACAACCTTGAATTACGGTTGTGTGATATCTTTGAAAAGCTTGATTCCTTAAATCCAAGAAAAGGACCAGGTCCTGATCTCATATCTAATCTGTTTTTGTTACATTACAGATTTGCCATAGGTAGCCCATTACTTCTACTATTTAATCAATCCCTCAGATGTGGGTCTTATCCTGATGTTTGGAAGATGAGCAAGATTATCCCTGTTTATAAAAAAGGTGATAAATCTGATGTGATGGACTACTGCCTTATTTCCATCTTAAACGCCATCCCTAAGCTGTTTGAAAAACTAGTGTGCATTAATCTTACATCTTCTTTTGAGCCTGTGCTCTCAAACTTCCTGCATGGATTCAGGGCAGTTCAACCTGTACAAACTTGGTCATATTTAATAAGTTTATTGTTGATTCGCTCGCTGATGGCTCTCAAGTTGATACTATCTAAATGGATTTTGCTAAGGCAAGACCGGGTTGATCATATAATCTTAATCCATAAACTAAGATGTGTTTGTGAATTCCAATCCTTCCATGGATCAATGGTTTATCTGCATAACAGGGTGCAGTATGTTTCTCTGAATAGTATCCATTCCGACTCCTACCATGTACCATCTGGAGTCCCTCAGGTATCTCACTTGGGCCCTTTACTTATCCAGTTTTTTATCAATTATCTCCCTACAGTCTTGAAACACAGTAACATCCTTCTTTTTGCTGATGATGCTAAGATTTATTGTTCAATTATTGATACTGACACTGCCATCAAGTTGCAACTTGATTTACAAGATGTTGAAAATTGGTGCCTTCTGAATAACATATCGCTGTACCATTACAAGTGCTCTCGAGAAAGCGCGAGACACTTAGTTTTCCATATATTCACAATGGCTTGCTACTGGCTTGTGGTTGATATCAGAGACCGTGGAGTTATCTTCAGCAGTCAACTCAATCTCGATAACCACATTAACAGTATTATTATGAAAGCTCTACGATCCTTGGGTTTTATCCTGTGAAACGTGTCACAATATCGATCACTCCACACGATCAAACTTCTCTTAAACTCGCTGGCGAGACCCATTCTTGAGTATGCCTGTCTGATTTGGTCTCCCTTCATTGGGAAAGCTGTAAATCCTCTTGAGAAGGTCCAACACAGGTTGTTGTGCAACTTAGCGTTTCATCATGGATGTCCTATTCCGCGGTTTTGTCACCACTATGCTGATTACTACTCATTGTATAATATTCCTCATCTTCATGATAGAAGAACAATTGTGACCTTATCTTTCTATTTAAAATTTTTTCAGGTAGAATTAAATGTAACGATTTTGTCCCTAATATCGGATTTCAGGTCCCTTGTGTGTTGATGCATAATCCGTTATTATTTTCTGTCAAACATGTGCAAACTATCAAATGAATGATACCTTCTACCATATTGCCTCTACTGCTAACAAGTATTGTAAGCGAATTGAATTTGACGTTACTTACTCAAGCTAATTTCCCTAGAATATTATGCCATCCATCTCAGACGAGAAGGAACATTCACGAAATATACACAACGAACAGTATGAAGTCTGACTGAATTTGAAACAATTCTTAACGCGTAGCACAATGAACTTTGTTTTGTTTTCAATTCATTTAAATGAACGTTTCATTTGAGGTTTGACTGATCAAAACATTTTCAGATATCTAAAATTTTTGTTCTTTTAACATTAGTCAATTTAACATTTCACTGTCAGATCTTTTACTTCAAATTCTACTTTGAATTGGTCTTTGGGACTAGCTAATAGTTCAGTACATAATAACACCCGGACTTGGTTGTTTTTTTGTTTCACTTTACTCATTAATTATTAAAGTAACTGATTATTGCCACTATGTAAATATATTTCTTTCTGAAAATGTTACATTTTGCAAGTGATATCGCATTGCCACCTCACATCTTGATACCCTTCACCAGAAAGTGCTCGCAGAAGGCTCAAGAGGCGCCGTTCTTGTTGTTATGGTTATCGCTGTAAATAGGATTATGTGGAGCAAAATATTGGTCTTTATATCAATGAAACAGAACAATATACACTAAGATAAGTGTTTCAATAAACTATAATCAAAAATCAGTACAAAATGTATGCAACATTTAGGGGAGAAGATCTGCACACATTTTCATGAGTATTGAGAGTTCCAGAAACCCTTCCCAACATTTCAACCATAAATAATTAAAGGATGAATAAAAGGTAAAAAACAAACAATAAATAATGATAAAATTTTTAAAAATGTGAGGTTAGCAACATTTGAAAAACTAGACATTTTCGTTCCTGAGTGATAGAAAACTTATTTGCATCAGTAAACAAACTCCAGATTTGATATTTCTGCATTGCTAACAAATAGTAACTCATCCCCACCTCTACTTCTATCACTACAAGCAAAAGGAAAGTTCAACAAAACGTGCATAGTAAAGCTACATATATGTCCAGAAGTCTGCCAAAAATCCATCCCTTTCACCTTCCTTATGTTCCCCATCCCCCACCCTTCTTTCAAACTCTCTTACCTTCTCTGAACCTACTCTCGTTTCTCCCATTCCCACTACCAATTCATCTACACCTGATACCCCTATTTCCTCACAACCTGTCACTGCCAGGACACATTACAACCTTCGACCTCGCACTCGAGGTACATACATATTAACTACAGTCAGATGCAGCAGAAAAACATTTGTGTAGGTATTTGCAAAAGATAAACATACCGCACCATAATGTTCAATCCCTTTCAAATAAAACTGAGTTTATCGAGGCAGCTCGAGATCGATTTAAATCAAATGGATGTTCTTTGCTTAATAGAACATTGGTTATCTCCTAATGAACTTAGCATTTTCCAAATTCCAAACTTTTACCTCGCAGGCTTTTATTGCAGAGAGAGAGAATCGCAGAAAGGTTCTACATATGGGGGTTCTTGTATTTACGTTAGAAATAATATTGATTCTATCTCCTTGACGGAATTAAATGTATATTCCTTGGAAAATGTTTTCGAAATTTCTGTTGTACATCTTCCTTTGCCAAAAATAATATTACTTTGCATCTATAGGCCTCCAACAAAGAGAGCTCCAGATTATATTTTCTTAGAAAAACTGGAGATAACACTTAACAAAGTCAGCAATCGCTCTTTTGAATCCATTGTTGTATGGGGAGATTTTAACATTGATTTTCTGGTTGAATCTTGTGAGAAAGAAAAGAGTCTCAATTTAATTAATTCCTTCAATTTATATATTACAATTAATGTACCTGCACGGATCACACTAAATTCGATGAAGGCAATTGATCAAATTATAATTAACAAAACTTCTACTCAATATGAAGTTGAAACAAAAGATTTAGGATACAGTGACCACGATGCATAAATTCTTACCATTATAAGAAATGCGAACACTGACACAATCAATAATACACGTGTGACCAGAATGTTCACTAAACGTAAAACAATTTGATTAATTGATTACTTGATGCAGATGTCATGGGACGCGGTTTATAATACTGTTGATACACTAGCGATTAGGACATCATGTAAAAACAAGCAAATTCTTTCTCTCATTTCTAAACATAATAACGTATCTCAAGATCTCCTCCTCTACTTTAAAAAATAGAAATCATTGTTAAGGAAAGTCATAAGACAGGCTAAAATCATAAAACATAATCAGGATATTTTGAACTCTAATAACAAAACAAAAGCATCTTATAGCTCCCAGACTTTTAGATTACAAAAACGAATTGTACGAATAATAACCAAATCCCACCCACGTGATTCTTGTATGCCTCTCTTTATTAATCTAGGAATTTTAGTGTTACCTTGTCTGTTAATTTACGAATCAGTAGTTTTTGTCAAAAATGATTTGCTTAAGAGCGGGAATATATTTTCAGAAAATGCCGATGTCTATTACTATATCCCTCAACGTAGAAATCATATTCATCAGGTGACAGTATCAACAGCTCATTACAAAACCTTCACATACAATACATGTACATTATTTTACACTTTACCAGATGACATTAAACGAGTAAATTGGACAGAAAAGTTTAAATCCCAAGTAAAATAGTTACTGCTGTGTAACTGTTTCTATACAATTAGAGACTACACTGAGCAACACAAGGAAAGTAACATTAATTTTAACTGTGGTATTTAATGCATTAATTACCATTTGGACTGTACAAATCTAAACAATCTGTAACAAGTATTGTACCACAGCCTCCAGGTCAATGACCCCCATCTCAATCAGGTGTTTCCTGATCTTGATCTTGTTTCCCAGATCCTGTAATATAGTGATGGGCATTCAGAAAAATGGATTGTTAAAAGGTCAACGAAGTTGAATAGCATTGTTGAATGCAATTGACTTGTTACTGCTTGTTTATTAAGCTTGAATCATGAAGTCTAACCATTTTACACAAAAAAAGATATTTTTGTGTTCTGTATCACTTTCCTCTCAAGAATCTTTTGAGGAAAGGCATGATTAGTGAAGCAACTTTTGACACAATAGACAGAACACACCATAGTTCGTAGAATTCAATGCGTTTCCACACGGGAAGCATAGACCTGAAGAAAATATTTCCGTGGACTACTGAAGGGAATCAGGAGACTTGCTGCTGCTGCTGCTTTCCATTTTGTAAATGCCCGTGAAAGTGCTCAGCTGACAAATGTATTTTCAGCCGATTTTATATGTTATTTCATTCACCTTCTGTAGCGTGTTTAATTCTTGAATGGATGAATGTCATTCTGTATGCTGAATTGGTTTGTTTTCTTGAGCTTAGCCCACAATTACTAGTTTCCTCTAGTTAATGTGTTTTTTGCCTATCTTTCTGCTTGTCTTAAGAGCTATTTCCAGATAACATTTTTCTTACAGATATAGTTGTAGTGATATTGTGATTAATACCCTTGTGTTCTGCGAGCAAAACTACCTTACACTTTTTTCTTCTTCCTTCTTTGTTGTCAGGGACTCCTTTTTTTTCTTCTTCTTTTTCTTTCTTTTCTTTCTTTTCTTTTCTCTCTTCTCTCTTCCTTCACCTTTTCACAATTTTTTTGCTTCTGCTTTTTCCTTATGGTGTGTTTTCTATTGTCTGGACATCAGTTCAGTCCTTTTTGCATTTAATTTTAAAATTTCTGTTGCTCTGAGTTGAACATCTCTCAGCCTTGAAAATCTTTACTCATATCTAAAAGCCAGTGCACCACACTGTCTTTTTCAGAGTCAAAAAGGAATGGGTTTGGGACCAAAAGTAGATTTAGATTTTCCTTTAAGATAGCGTTAGTGAGTTGATCTTGGAATTCCAAATATTCTAACAGCCCTTTTAATGTTTTCACTGTTATGTTCAGCTGCTTGAGGCACATTTTGCTGATTTCATTGATTTACATACGCCATCCTGCGATGGTTTCATTGCCACCATGTTGTATTGCTTTTTAGGATTACTTTTATACCCTGAATCAGGATCAGACGTTATTTTTCCTACATCAGGTCACGTGTTTTAAAAATCTTGTATTACATTTTCATCACATTCAGACAGTAGTGCACTTAAGTTGTTTGCAGAAAGAATTGTTTTAATTAAGATTTCCAGATTAGTTTATCAATTTGATGTCCTGCACCCACCCATCTGGCAACCTTGTAAAATCCGCAGTCTAGAGCCAGCAAAACAGTGCAGCAAGTTTTGCAGAGTAGCGATGTTTTGTTGTGGTTTCTTTCTAGTCTTGTGTTGTTTCACCTGCTGGTGAAGACATTTGTCTTCATAAGTGTTCAAAAGTGAGTAATTTATGGTGTTTTAACACTTTTCAATAAAAATGTTTTTATTGAAATACAGCTCAGATACATTCTGCTCTTTGTCTAAGTTGATCGGATAAGAAAAAGCGCAAAATAGGAGTTCATGAGAAAGGCTTCTGCGCTGACTGGTATCAAACTGGGAGACCAAGACAAGCCGTGAGCACCATATACGACTTGTAGATCGTATATAGAGTAGTTGCGACAATGGATGAACTGTGGGAGAACATAGTTTCCATTCGGAATTTCAATGCTGTGGCAACAACATACAGATCACAGTACTGACTGCTGCTTCTGTTATGTGAATGTGAAGGAATTTAACAGCAAGAACAAAAGTATTATTTTGTATCCTAACTATTCCATCAGCATTTTTACATTTCCTTGTGGTTCTGATATGCCATCCCACAGTGTCCGGAATATTTACATGGCTATCCCTCTGATTCTGAATATGATGCAGAAATGGTTGATCCTACCTCTTGACTATGATTTCTCGATTGATGATTTTGAAAAGATAAATGCATTAAATAATTTTGTTAAGAGATCTTGAATCTTGGATTACAAACTAATCTGCCAAGATACTCGGGTCTACATTTCGCAAAAGAAACATGTTGGCACCAGGAACAACGTACTATTGGTAGAGATATTGCTAACAAGTCTTTACACACTTTTTACTGAATAGGGAACTTTGGTTATTGCAACAACATCCCAGAGGCTATGCTGAAAATATTCTGCCGTTTTACATGCTGTTCTAGCACCATTTGTTTCATTAAATTTTGACCTTGGATACACTGTCAGAAATTTCTGCATTCCTTTTAATGTAAAAGTACATGAAAGTAATTATCATGTATGTACATTAAATTTAATGTATACGTAGAGTAAATTTTTGCATGTGTGCATTAATCATTGAATTTACTGTACATTAAATTTAATTTACGTACATAATTACTTTCATGTACTTTTATATTAAAAGTAATGCAAAAATTTCTGACTGCTTTCTACTCCTTCAAGTTTCTACTCCTTCAAGTTCCTCTCTTCTCCAAAAAGGACGTGGCAACCAGTACAGATGAATGATGTTACATATTTACAAATTTCGTGTCTTTCCTATGGAATAATGAAATGAATTGTAATTTAGAGGACAAATGAAGTCAAGTTAACATGTAGTTTATTAGTACAGCAGTAATCCTGAATCATTAAAATTAGGTAAAAAATAAATCTAGGTGTCATGGGCATTAAGTTGTTGTAAAGATCATGGGTGACAAAAATCATTTTTATTGCTAGTATTATTAGAACCCTTATAATGCTCTTGGTGCATAAATAACCATTAACTTGTATACCAAATATTATCGAATTAATTTTACCAAGAATTTATTTAAGGAATATGGAAGAATGAATAAATATTTTACTTTTATTAGTTAACAAACATTTATTTTATTCAAAACTACAAAACTATCAGCACTTGAGAAATTCACAACTTATTACAATATACTCTTCATTGTATTTTATCCATATTTTTTGCCAATTTAAAAACTGCTGAATCAAATTTTTTCCACCATTTTTATGGCCTTGTTTCCTGTTGGATTTATTTTCATAATTTCTCTGAAAGTAATAATTTTATTGTCAATAAATATTATTTATTGAGCATTACCCTTTTACAGTTAAACAAATAACAATAAAAAGAACTGAGAGAGGCAATGGATTTGCTGGTACACAAGCACTGAGTACAAAAAGGAGAAAGATACAGGCACAATAAAAGAACAAAATGAGAAAGAAAATTGATTTAATGTAAAATAAAACTATTAGTAATATTGTTACTAGATGGTAATATAATTACATAATGTTACCTGTCTTTCTTCTTTGGTCATTCTAGAAATTACTAAATCAGAAAAACCATTTTGTTGTAAGGATACAATCCATTCTCTATTTAACAATATCCATTTTGACAATGTTTTCTTTAATGCAATTTTTCTGTTACTTAAAATTGAGACGAATTGCCAGTTTATTAAAAATTCTCCAGGTTGTAATATAACTCCTTTTTCTCAAATGTTCTATCGATCGTAATAATTTATTTAATGAAACCTTATTTTTAATTTAATGCGCAATAGTAATACAACACCAACTTACCTTCGCATGAATTCTAGTGTTGATTGTAATTTTGCAGAGTACATATATCTTAAAACACTAATAATATTATCACACCTTTAATAATGTCTTTACAAAATACTGGAACTTGTTCCAGGATCACAGTTATTTATTTTGAACTTACTATGTAACACTCATTTCTTGAACTTCAGTTTTTTGTCTTAATTTGTTTGGTCCTTTGTTGCTTGCAATCTGCAGTACATCTACATCAATAAGTAGAGATAAACCAATTTCACGTGTCATGAAAATAATATTATATAATATTGATGAAAATAATAATAAATAATACTAATTAATAATTAGACTTTACCTTCACAAATCCAATATTCTTGAATTACTTCAGCTTCTCTTGATGTTAACCACCTACCGCTCTAGGAAACTGCTGGGATGAGACCAGAAAGTGAGGAATAACATTTACTCATTTCACACGTTTTCGTATCAGAAAGTTATGTCTTGCCTGTAGGGGACAGGAAGCGTTCGAAATTTTCTAATCCCCCACCTAAAATAAACCCAGACAGCAGCTGGCAGCTCACAAACGCAGCACGACTGGGAATATTGTATGTTCAAATATAATTTTAAATTAAATGGTATTGCAGAAAAATGATAAATTATTGTAAATAGTAAAACATAAAGCTCAAACAAAAAGTATATTTTAAATTTATTATACATTAGTTTAAATAGTGGAAGATAATATTTTTAAGTTTTTAAACAGTATCTATGTTCCATGTGTTCCGTAACTATGTATCAAATCTGGGTGAATTCTTACGTTGACAATTTTAAAATTTTAAACAATTATTTTCATGGTTTTCACATTTTCTGTTTACAAACTCTTGATAACGCATGTCAAGAGAAGACACTCTTGACAATTTGCCATTTGGAATTAATCTGAAAACTATCAGAAGAAATATAGCAACAATAGGATGCAAAAAATTGATAGGTCCCGGCGGTGTACCAGTGGAGATGCTGAAGCTTGGGGGAGAATTCATTGTCCTTTACATCAAGCGACTCTTCGAAATATCTATTAACAATGGTACGTTTCCTGATGACTGGAAAAAGGCCATATTGTCCCAATCCTCAAGGTGGAAACAGCTCTGACCTCGATAACTATTGCGCTGTCTAACTTCTGTAGTACGTAAACAAATGGGGGGAAAATCGTTAAGAAAGTTGAAAATAAATTAAGTTGAAAAGCTATTAAGACTGCCTTTTTGAGTACCTATATTTTAATTCTTGGAAGGTCAGGTCCAGTGTTCAATACAGGCTGTCTCCTCGTTCACCACGGCAAATTTTTACATGCATTAAACTACTGTTCCCTTTTTTGTCTTCCGAAATATCTTGTGTATAAATTAATATTCTTGTAAACAAAAATCAAATCTAAAAAGTCCTGACGAAGGCAAACGACCTTCGAAACATTGATCGATGAAAAAAGTGTAAAAGCGATTACAATGTTTAATAAATAAAAAAATGTTATTTTATTAATGTCTGCCTCAAATATTAATGGACCTGACCTTCCAAGAATTTAAACGGAAAAAATTATTGCAGAATACACGAAAGCTGTTTGGGAAAACATGATTGTACGCAGGGCAACGGGTTCAGACCTGGCTAATGCGAAAACCTACTTCTAACAGTTTTGCAAGACATTTCCGACTACCAGGGTAAACAATTGACGAGGTAGTCGTAGATTTCACAAAAGCATTCGACTTTGTGCTTTGCGATTACTTAATAAACTTCTAAATACGAGAATTGATACAAGAGAAATCAGCAGTGGCGGGTCTAGAGAAAATTTTGAGGGGGAGGCACAAAATTCTTGAATGAGAATATGCAAGCAAATAGTGAATGTAGTGTAAATAATGGTAGAAGTCACATTCTCTCATCGCGGAATAGGTTGTGTATACTACTGCACCCTGTCGGAGGAAACGTATTTGGAGACAGTTCAAAAACTCAATAATAGGTAGCCCTGGATCTTCTGCAAGAAAACCTTTCCCAAGTACACAAGTCACCGCAAACAGATGCCATTTGCAAGTCCTATGTTGCAATTTTCACAACTCGAAAACATTGAGCTTAAGGCAACACCTAATTTGGCTATACTGTAATAGGACTCGGTTCCCGAACATCCCCAACCAATGAAGGAAAACTCCAGACGTGAAGTGCCGGACTTCTTGAATTCTGAAATCGGATAATAACTTGGCGAACAACACTTTAATATTAAATACTATGCAAAAGGAAATGAATGATGGATGTGCATTATTTGGGAGGGCAGTGCCCTTTGAACCTCCCTGCCCCACCCGTCACTGGAAATCACTAGGTTCGAATCTTTCTTTTGCGATCACTCACAGAGAGTTGATAGACAATTATCTGTCTAGTGGAATTCCAAGTGACATTAGGCGTTGTGCATGGAAGCGAACTAAGCCCTCTTCTAGTAATTCTAGCATTAATGACATTTCCTATTCTTTTACTTCAACGATCAGCCTCTTCGCCGATGACTGCAAGAGGCTAGAGATCGGCAGATTTGGCTAAAGGGTCTCGAGAAAATTATGAAATGGGTGGAAGAAAATGAAATCAAAATTAATCCTAAAAAAATGCAAAGCGGCAACCTTCAGCAGGAAAGTGAGAAAACGGCACTGAAATACACACTTTCAGATCAATTGGTGCCTGAGGTCAGTAGCTTCAAGTACTTGGGGGGTAGTTATTCGAAGCGATCAGAACTGATCCTATCCCAACAACCACGTTGCGCGCAAAGATTGTAAATCTCGCCATTTTGAGTTAATTCTTAGTTTAGTGCACATAAAAGAGCGAGTCACATCGAGAAAGATTCGGTCTCCTCTCTTTTCATTCTGTCGCAGTGCAATGTCTTTGCATAAACTTTGTTCGCGCCACATTGTAATGCCAAATTACATTCAAGTAACAATACAAGTTTTCTCGCTTCAAACGCCCGGATGCAAGTCACGGAGAGGCTCGGGCCTTCGGCCCTCGCGTTCACTATAAACAACTTTGAGTTTATTCACAACATAATTACCAATTCACAACATAATTACCAATTCACTTTTATAAGAAAGCACTTTAATGGTTAAGTTCTCTCTCTGATATTAATAAAATTGAAAACTACCGTAGTCTGTTGTTGGGTAAGCTTCTTTGATCCGTTGAAGGAAATTTCTCATCTTATAACCTTAACTGCCTCATCTTTTCCCTTACCATTAAATACCGGATTCTCGTGCAACTGCATCTTTTCTTTGCTAATTTGAAATTGAATGGATCCTTGACAGAAATTTGAATCATTAAACGGTCGTCATTTTAGTACTTATTTTGCACGGAATTGTACGTTTTGGCGTGTTACTGCATGCTTCTTCACGTTTTAGGTAATGCTGCTTGAAAACTGCATATTTTGGGATTTTACCGGACGAATTTGCTAGATTCATAGTTCTACTGCATAAAATATATATTTTTAAATTATCAATTCGTTTTAATTTATCTTTTTAAACGTTCATTTGTGACGGAACCTAACTTTGCATTTGAGTGGTCTGTTAAACCTGAGTGCCGTTTAATATGTATCGATTCTGCATTTTGTTGCCCTATGAACTGAACGTGTATACATTTCGGGATGACTATTGTCTAATTAAAATTTCTAAATTATTGCAGCAAAGAAATGCGATGTTACCACGAACGAGGTCCGCGGCTCTTGGTTGCGGCCGATCTGGTAACGCTATGTCCGGGGTCTATCTCTTCAATCGAACCGTACTGTACATCCGTTATGACAGTCTTTGCTGATCTTACCAATACGAGACTGCATGCGCGACTCGCATTTGACCTTATGTCGAGCACAAAGCTTACAGTACCGGCAGCGTATAAGCGACTTTTGACACGTGCTGTGTACGTCATGTGACCTGAAGCTTGCTAGGAGTTGTTTATTTTCTCGCAACCAGCGTTCAGCGATAACGTTCAACTGACTCACACGAAGTCGCGGAGGATATGGTTCACGATAAGGTTCGGCTGTGACGAACCCCTGCGAAGTAGGGGAGAATGAACTCGGTTTTTGACAACTTTTAGCTGCGTGCACACGTACGTCAGAGTGCGGCTTGGCACCCAGACAAGTGTAACTGTAGAACGATGTTGGTTTTTTTCCTGTCAGAAACGTATATTAGTTAATAGTACGAACTTAATAATATTAAAAACGCTAAAATCATATTTCATTCACTATAAATGTCACATTCAAAATATAAAATAAGGGGATGAGTGGATTAATTGGAGTTTGTAGGCCACATAACACAGTTTTGCAAAGTTTTTGATCTTTTTATTGCATTTGTTGCACCTTTTTGAGAGTTTTATACATCGATTTTTGTAGCTTGGCGCGTCAGGGCCTTCTTCACGGTGGCATTATGTCCCTGCATTTCGCGTCGTTTTCGGTCGTGCCGCTAGATATCGCATGAGAAAGATGTTATGCCATGTTATAAAAACCGAAGTATACTGCACGAAAATCCGGTCTTTACTTATCACCAAAGAAACATCCGTCCAAAACGTCCATTGTGAACACTGGCCGCCAGTATTCAAACTGGAGCTAAATGTAATTGGAAACTCAGCATTAGTGAACTTCCTGAATGTTATTTGGATGAGTAGGAATTCGAAAATAGTTCTAGTCATAAATGCTGTGATGGCTCAGCCCATTATTTGTGACAACGATTTTCAAATTTCTACTTGTCCTAATAACATGGGAGATTCACTAGAGCTGAGTTTGAAATTATATATTTTTATGGTTCTCAAATGTGATGTGATTTCTCTTTAGATTTCTTTTGCACTTCAAGATGTACCTGAAGATGCGACACCACGTCTCGAAATGTACCGTTACTAGTTTTTTTAATAAAAAACAATTTAAGATCATGTATGACTTTAAATTAATTTATTTACATAGTTTAGTCTGTCAAAATAGAAAGAGGTGTCTGGAATTCTTTTAGTATGGCAGAAATTTCAACTTCTGCCGTATTAAAAACAATGATATATTTCAGTATTACGTAACTTTCCAATAATGTGAGAAAGTATGTGCTGTTGTACACCTCTAATTTAAAAATGCTTTTATTTAATGCAAAATTACACGGAAACTTTTTTTGTAAAAGGTGTACATGACCTTGTTTACAATTAAAGAACTAATTTTGAAGTACAGATTTCATTCAGAAAAACTGAATGTATAAACAAGATTTTTTGTTATCATGGTGTTTGTTGCCATTAAGAGTTTTTCAGTCGATAAATCGCCGATTTCTGGCTTACTGTTGCAATATGTTATCTTCTTACACAGAAAGTCGAGAAAGTAAAACTGAAGGCAACTCAAAACAAAAAGACAAACATTGTGTGTGGGGAGAAACCATAAATGTACAGCAAAGACTAGCTGAAAACATAATGATACCTTTGAAAGAAAAGACAAACCATTGGTTTGAAGAAACAGCCTTACATGAATGAAATGAAACGTGAAAGAAAATGTTGCAGAAACACAAACGAACACTTACAAGTAGACACGAAAAAGGGAAAATTCAAAGAAAATTAAGAGAAAAGAATTGCAAGAAGAAAAACTTGAATTACAGTTTTAAGAAAAATGCTGGAAAATTCTTTGAAGAAATACGTATGATGTAAGAAAGAATACACTTGGCTCTGTACTGAAATGAATTGCGGTTTGATTGCGATGTTTGAGAAAATATCTGTTTACATTTGCATTAACTTCAAGCAGAAATGGAAAACTACTCAATAAAAAATTGCACATGACGTTTTTAAAGATTTTTTTTGACTAGATTTTGTTAAAGACAAATCTCCAACTTAAATTTGTAGTTCAGAAATTTTACTTCTCTCTCCCTTTTTCTCTTTCTCTCTTTCTTTCTCTCTCTTTCCCTCCTCTCTCTCTCCTTCTCTTTCTCCTCTCTCTCCTCTCTCTCCTCTCTCTCTCCTCTCTCCCTCTCCTCTTTGAAAAATAGTTCGCTGGAAAAGGAAATTGTGCCACTTTTCTACGTTTCTTTGTTACATACTAAGAGAAAATTGAAAGAGAAGGTTTGGAGAGGTTTTTGAGAAAATAATGGTTTAATTTTTTTTAATTGCCAATGTTTTGCGTGAAATTAAATGGAAATTATCGGGTTGCCAAATAAGTTCGTTAGATTCAGTTTCTCACAGTTCTCTCCGCTTGGGACAACGGGGCAAATCGGCAGTGCATTTTGAAGATTCGCATCAATGGAAACATTTTTTGCAAGTTTTGTTTGATATACGTCGGTATTGAGTGAGCAGCGTAGCTTTGAAGATGGATGTGACGAATTTGTATGATCACCATTTCTTGGAGTTTTATTTTTAAAAGGGCAAAATAGTTACAGAGGCAGAAAGATTTACCCTGTGTGCGATGCTGTAACAGAACCCATGTGTTGAAAGTGGTTTGCAACAATTCGTTCTGGAAGTTTAACGTCAACGACGCCTAACACGCAAGTCGCCTACTCTAATTGCTTCTAATGATTAGGCAATTACAGATGCAAAACCATCCCAAACAGCGTAGGAGATTGCTGCAACATGAAAGGTTTCCCTTACAAGTGTGGAAAACCATTGCGCCACCTGAGATTCCTATCTCAGCGTAATGTTTGGGTAAGACATAAATTTGCCAAGAACAACTTGAAGCATATCGATCTGGGATTCACTGTTAAAAACTGCCAGAAACGCTATCCTTTTTTGAAGCGAGGTGGCGGGCATGAAAAATTTATCTTTACGATAATGTAGTGAGTAATAGATTGCGGGGGAAAGCAACGAGCTTGCAGCAAACAAGCTCAAATGTGAAGAAAATTATACTCTCCATATGGTGGGATTATTACGAGCCAGGGATTATTACGTTGAACAATAGATAAAACGCGTAGAATCGACAAATCCTAAGGTTGTCGTTTTCTAGCACGACTGCACGAGACTCCCCGTTGTTAACCACCCGGCAGAAAATGTTACGTCTTGGCTGAGATGTTTTGCTTCGAACCTCGTATTCACTGGATCTGGCACCTTCAAATTATCATCTGTTCCGTCGTTGCAGAATTCCATGAACACAAAGACCTTCACCATTGTGGAGGCTGTAAAAACGCACCTTGAGCAGTTTTTTTGTTGATTCGTATTGGACCTGAAAATCTATGAAAACTGCCACCAGCACCAACACTATGAGTTGAAAAGAATGTGTTGTGCTAATGTGAAAACAAGTAGAACCCCTGCGGATTATATAGTATCCATAGAACTGATCAAATATAGAGGGAAACCATTTACTTTTCAATTTAATTAAAAAAATTATGGGAGACTGTGTCAATGCCAAAGAACATTAACGCAGCCATTATTTGTCCTATTCACAAGAAAGGAGGCTTCTGGGATTATAGAGGAATATCACTATCAGTAATAAGGGATTTTAGACAGTAAAGAACACTGCAAATTAAATTAAAATACAAAAACTGACAGCTTTGAAACAGAAGTAGGGGCTTCAGCGGGGGGATTACAAAATTAGCTCTTTAAATGAGGTCTTGTACAATAGTTCCCAGACTTTTAGATTACAAAAAAGAATTTTACGAATAATAAGCAAATCTCACCCCACGTGATTCTTGTAAGCCCCTCTTTATTAATCTAGGAATTTTACCGATACCTTGTCTGTTGATTTACGAATCCGTGCTTTTTGTCAAAAGTGACTTGCTTACGGGTGGTAATATATTTTGAGAAAATTCCGATGTCTGTAACACTCGACTTAGTAATCATATCCATCAGGTGACAGTATCAGCAGCTAATGACAAAAAAAAGCACGTACAATGTATGTTCATTATTTTACAACACTGCCAGATGACATTAAATGATTAAATTCGACAGAAAAGTTTAAATCCCAAGTAATCCCAAAACGTTTCTGCTGCATACCTGTTTCTGTACAATTAGAGACACTACTGAGCATCAAAAAGAAAGTAACAATTTTGACAGTGATATTTAATGTATTATTTACCATTTTGGCTGTATAATTCTAAACAACCTGTAACAAGTCTTGTACCGGCGCCTCTGGGTCAATGACCCCCATCTCGATCAAATTTTTTGTCCAGTTTCTCTGATCCTTTGAGCAAATGTTGAGATGGCCCCTTGTTTTGCTTGTGGATAAATGTAACTTCATTATCTGTACACGTCTTCGAGAATTCAGTGGGAAATGTAGTTATTCAAATTATCGTTCTCCATGTTGTCGCGGCAGGAAGTATTATTCCTCGATGAAGGACATGATGAGGGATAAGAGCCCTACTGTATTGCTGATTTGCCCTTGAAAATAGATTTTATCACATTGAGCGAATTCTTTTGTTAACAATCCTTGCAAAAATCGCTCATTTTTTTCTGTATTTAAAATTCAATTAATGGCTTAGAAATGGAATCACAGAATTTTGAAAGCGTGCACAGAATTCTCCCCATAGCACGTCACACGCAGTTTATAACTGTTTTTGACATTTTTTTTTTAATCGAGCAGTTTTTGCGTAATTTATGCTTGAAATTAATGAAATATATAAAACTGTCGTACCAACTACGCGCCATGAGAAAATTGAACGAATGATATGAAATTATTTTTTCAATTTTAATTGTAATTTACTATTGAAAATGTCAATATTCTATTTTTACTTTCTCGCACTTTGACTTTTATACAATTTGTATTCTCAATGTATTGATTTTTTCTTTTCCCAGTAATCAGCACAGTTTCATTTGAAATTTCCGCAACAATGCCGCAATCGATATTTGAGATGTTCATTGTTGCTGAACGTCGAGAGGGTGGCGGTGATACGGTACTGCTATTTTTAGTCGAGCTTGTGTTTCCAAATAAACCTTTTAGAAATGAATCGAAAGTAATTTGATAATCCATCTCTTTTTGTCGTTTTCTCTCGTGTTCTAAGAGAAGCAGTGCTGACAATAGCATGATTTGTACCTAGGCTGAGATCCAGTACTTCCGTTTGCGACGAATTTCGCACCATTTTTAATAAATTACTCCTCCGAATGCCCGGTGAGGTGTGTTACCTTTAATATCATCTGATTCCTAAAATAAAATTATTGCGCATTGAACAAAAGAACTATTGCTACAGAATGGCATCTTTGATCTGGGTTAGCTTTTCGGACTTGGCAGCTGACAAGAGTATGTGACATCTATCGCCGCCTAAAGTACATTTTTAAAAAATGTCAATTTTTCGAGTTCCTAACGATTGAAAAAATATTACTTAAAGAAAATTATTACAAGAGTGAAACCTCGTCCTATATGGCAATTTTCGTTGAAAAATGTGGAGTAGTTGATAGTTGAAAATGACGTTTAAGCGTTTCTGTAAATTCGAAACTTGAGTCTTTTCACAGAAAAGTTTTTAGTTTTCGAAAAACTTCTTTTGGAGCACATTAACATACAAATGCAAAAATGTTTACAAATCGCTGGAAATGTACGTATTAACGGAGAGAGATATTTAAAAAAAATACATTTGTGTAATATTTGCAGAAATAAAAGAATACAGCAAATTTTATTTTATTTTGGCGGGAAGATGGTGGATGAGTGAACGTGTCAGCACCCAGCTCTTACGTTTTGTTTTCGAGATGTAATTAATGTTCATTGTTTGGTTTTGGATGCAGTTTTGAATAAAGGAATATAATGGCCTTTTGCAAATGTGGATAAATGTAGCGGGTTTTCTGGTAAATTCAGCGGATGTGACTACTATATATGATTTAACCTAATGTATTTCTATACAATTAGAGACTATACTGATCAAAAAGAAAAATTATATTTATGTTAACAAAACAATAATATATAATGGATTAGTTTACATTTGTATCGTAAAATTTCTTTAAAAAAAAAGACTTCATAGGCCTGTAATAAGTAATGTTCTTCAGCTTCCGGGTCATTGACCCCCATCTCGATCAGGTTTTTGTCCAGTTTCCCTGATCTATTGAGCAAATGCTGAGATGGCCCCTTCTTTTGTTTCTAGACTTAAATGTAGCTTCACTATGCGCACGTTTTGTTGAGGTCTCCTTTTGCTTGTAGTTGGTAGCAGTAGAGCTGAGGGTGAGTATATTGTTAGCAATGCAGAAAAATGAAATCTGAAGTTCGTTTATCGTTGCAAATAGTTTTTCTATAACTCGGGAACAAAAATGTGTAGTTTTTCAATTGTTGATAATCTCCCGCTTTTCAAAATTTTGTTATTGTTGTTTTAACTTTCAACTATTTATCGTTAAAATTTTTGGATGGAATTCTGGTACTCAAGAAAACTTGTGCAAATAATTCTTCTCCCCCATACGTCGTATACAGTTTTTACTGTTTTTACTTTTTTTTTACCAAGTAAATCAAATCAATTCATCTTCCAAATGGTATAACCATGTGAGTAAACGATCAACGATTTTCTTTGAGCCGGCTGAATCAAGCCGATTTGATTACCCCATGGCTGGGAACTTGTCTTCATCTATTGTGCGTCCAAGTATTCAGTTGCCCTACAGTGCTTATGGAGAACAGCGTTGCCACTTCTCAGCAACGCTTACCCACATTCGCCATGCTGCATACTCGTATTGACATAAAATTTTGCCACCTTGTTCAGCACCTGTCAGTCCATAATTATTATTTTATATATGCTATGAAGTAGTGTTTTTTTGACTATTTGCGTTCAGACGTTTCATGACCTTCCTGTCGAAGCACGGAAATCACCGCAGCCCACCACTATCTGCTTGTCTGTCTCAGTTGCCTCTGAGGGTGTGCAGGGTGTAACAAACGGATGTTTACATGGCAGGTTTGGAAAGACGAGGTCGAACACATGCGTGAATAATCCGAATAAAATTATTGCAAAGATATGAGTCCCTAAAAATGTTATCTCGATATCGGACAAATACATAAATACATTTCACTTTTGTTTAGAATACCATTTTCTCAAAAATGGGTTCTTAATAAAGTGTTAAAACATAGTGTAACAATGTCAAGTGCACCGTATGTAAGTTTATTTTTCAGCTTTCTTAAAAATAGCACTGATTTACCCGATATTCTTACAACTGACTTCGGTAGAATTATTAAGAATGCTTGTTACTGTACCAATGAAACTAAAAAGGGGCCAACGGACATGACCTTTGCCACCAGTCGTGAAAGAACGAACGGGCTAGAAATATGACACCGGCTAATAGATATTTCTGGCGCTGCTGATGCAAGTTTCCTCGCTGCAGGAAGCGTGGAGGTCACGGAAAGTCTTGTTGCAAAAAGTCTCTAAAGCACATTTTCTAATACTCCATAACACTTCAAAATTTAAATAGTATGTGGGTTTTGCATGGTGTTTTACTTTATGGCGAAATGTTGGGAATGTTTAGTGCACTCGCTTCCAACACCGGATGTCCCGCGAAAGGGTAGCTGTCTTCTCACGGATGACAGACATTGGCATCTCAAGGTTGTCAAGGTCACGGAGGACAAAGTTGTTTTTCCTACGTTTCTATTAAGTAAGACAATTTCGGCAAGGGATCTTAATATTTCCTCAGATCTTACGTTCTACATACAAGCCTGGAGAAAATTAGAACTTGAACGAAAATCGCTTCAAATATTTTAAATAGATGGCATAATGTTATAAATTAAAGCTTTTTTTATAAAAAAATATGTATTGAATTATATGTAAAATTTATAAATATTGTATGTTAAAAAAAACAGACCTTTAAATGAGAATCAAAACTGAAATATCAATAGTAAAACTAGTCCAACTCGATGTGAAATATTGTTTACTCATGAAATACTAATGAGATTTGAATTGTTCTTAATTAATTTTCAGTCTCAAGTCATTTTGCACGTGCAATTCATTCACCTTTTTTTTTTTTTTAATCTAAAATAAGGGGAAAATGCCCATTCACAAAGATGTAAAATTTCTGATTCATTTTAAGATATGTTTATAAGTATTTCACCGTTTTTAATAAGTGGAATTCAAAAATAAATACTCTATTTTTACTTCCACATCGCCAGTTGAGAATCGCTGAGAAGTATTCCAGATCACAGAATGACGCAAGAGATGTTCCTTCCGAGCTCACGAAATATTGTTTTTATGACCGTGTAACTCAAGAACCATTATTCATACAGAAATGTGGTTGGTCTCATCAAAATTAGTATTGCTCGCGCAAGTTTTCTTGACACACGAGCTCTCTAGTCTTCGTCCAACGCTTAATAGCACGGCCCGTTGAGGTTCTTAGGTTCAACTCGGAACGGCACGTACCAATTTACAATGCTGGTAACAACCATCTCGTATTTTCAAAACAATCGTAACATATCTGGAGGCACGCTTTGGCGCGATAAGTTCATGCCCACCGTTGGTACGCCCTTTTAATCCGTGTAGTAACCACAGCCTTCCTCTCCCCGCACCCCCCGCTGTGGAATATCAAGAAAACTTGCGCACTTCCCTCATTTCATCCACTGGAACCGGGAGTCATCCATCTACTGAACTACGGAAAACATCTACGGAACTATCATCCATCAACTGATGTCACTGCAGCGCCTCTGACCGGGAGGTCCTAGGTTCGAGCCCTGACGGCGGCAGGATTTTCGACACTCGCTTTACAGCTAGGTCGAATTCAGTCGCTGTCTGGAGGAGAATTCTAGCGGCCGGCTGCTCTGATCGGTAGTTTTCCGTGTTTTTTCTGATCAACACCACGCGAATGCTGGAGCAGTACCCTAACAAGCGGGCCACGGACCGGCGCGACCTTACCTTCCTCTTCCTTGTCCTATCCTCTCCCCTTACACACACACAGTAATATGCACTACACTACCACATATTCCGGGAGACCGGTCGGGAGCTTAGAACTTGTCCTGGCCGGGACGGTGCCCCACTGGTGGGAGAGTCCTGGTTAAGGGGAAACCCCGCTAGCCGACGGTAGGTAGGCGCCGGATCTCGCCATCCAGAGGGGGAAGATCACCGCCATCTCCCGAGAGAGAAAATTCACTACACTTACGGGACTAATGACCTAAGCTGTTGACCGGAATCACTAATCAACCAAACCATCCACTGAATGTTTGGGCTTTTCTTCAATGATAAAAGTTTCTCGCTTGGTGAAAATTTAAGGATGTCAAAATGCGGAAGTCAACACTTCGCAATCATTTATAATTAATTTCTGCGAAATGAAACCATCAAACTCGGATTACAAAATAACCATCACATTCATAAGAGTTCTGGGAATAATGGGAAAAAACTCAATTTTCTATCAGCACAAATTGAAGCTATCATTTAGTAAACATGTTAAATATTTGTGGGTGAACAGGATGGACAAGCCGAATAACCCTAAGCCTCATGAATTGGCAAACACAGCTTGCAGTAGAAAGGAGAGTCTTATGTAAAATTGTGTTGGATAGAAAGAGAGGGCAATCAAATGTTTGGATGCACAATAGAGCAAACCTATCTGCTTGTGATGACAGCTCTACGTGTTGTACGAGAGTTATTGCTGTGGGCAGTGCTGTGACAAAATGTAAGCAAGCGCAAGTGCCCTAATCACCCTAGTTGCACTACTTGCAACTAGTGTCTACTTGCAACTAGCGTCTACTTGGAACTAGCGTCTACTTGCAACTAGTGTCTATTTGCAACTAGTGTCTATTTGCAACTAGTGTCTACTTGCAACTAGTGTCTACTTGCAACTAGTGTCTACTTGCAACTAGTGTCTACTTGCAACTAGTGTCTACTTGCAACTAGCGTCTACTTGCAACTAGCGTCTACTTGCAACTAGCGTCTACTTGCAACTAGCGTCTACTTGCAACTAGCGTCTACTTGCAACTAGCGTCTACTTGCCACTAGCGTCTACTTGCAACTAGCGTCTACTTGCAACTAGCGTCTACTTGCAACTAGCGTCTACTTGCAACTAGCGTCTACTTGCAACTAGCGTCTACTTGCAACTAGCGTCTACTTGCAACTAGCGTCTACTTGCAACTAGCGTCTACTTGCAACTAGCGTCTACTTGCAACTAGCGTCTACTTGCAACTAGCGTCTACTTGCAACTAGCGTCTACTTGCAACTAGCGTCTACTTGCAACTAGCGTCTACTTGCAACTAGCGTCTACTTGCAACTAGCGTCTACTTGCAACTAGCGTCTTCAGACGCTACAGAATGGGGTTTTGTTAAATGCGGTCAACATGTTACTAAGTTTGACCTTGAGGAATTGCTTGTGAAAGTAACTGATGAGCAGAAAAATGAACTTACGGAATACACATTCTCCTGTCTGGAATCATTGACGAGTCGAATTAATGAATTCGAGTATTGTCAGGATGAACAAGAGCACTTGTTGGATGATTTTGATGTTCATTTGAAATCCATTGAGGATAGGATTGCTAATTCTGCCCTAGAGCATAAACCAGCTGATGTGACATTGGTGAATTGGAAGAGATATTCATGCTATATAAAAGCATGCTTTATATATATATATATTTATATATTCATGCTCTTTTAACATTATTGCCTTTAACATTGCGGAAGCCTCTGACAATGTTTCTTTTCTCGTGGCTGTCAATTTGCTATCTAAAGTCGAGGGCATGCCCGGAGCAATGTCAGCTGCCCGATTGGGTAAATCTCCTATTGCTGGAGCAAAACCGATTAAAATTTCTTTTTCTAATCCCTCTGATGCGAAAGCTTTTCTCAGAAATGGTAAATGATAGAATGGGTGTGGCCTTAAAGTGAGGAATGACTTAACCCCTAGGCAACAAACTAATTCGTCAAAATCGAAGAATGATCTGAGTAGCAGGATTGTGAATGGTGAAAATAACTTGTGTATTCGCTATGTTAAGGGCAATTCTATGAAAGAGTGTCGATAAAACTGATAATTGGTATAATATCCTTCCTACCTTGCCCATGTTATCTGCATATTTCCAGAATGTTAGAGGGCTACATGCAAAGACTGATGGGCTGACTAATTTGTTTAATGATGCTGGTATGGTGTATGATATTATTTTGGTTGAAACCTATCTACACAATGATTTTACTGATAGTGGAATTGGTCTTAGAGGTTATACTGGTATAGACGTGACAGAAATTTTACCTCAAGCTGTAACGTGAGGAGTGTAGGTGTACTTCCTGCTGTTAGAGATATATTTCTATCGGGTAAGCTAAGAACATCAAATCTGATTGAACATCTACTTATTACGTTACTCTGGGTGATCTCAACCTCATCATTGGAACACTGTACTTTCCACTAATATCTGG